>JAUNZO010000884.1:0-11411 GCA_031894775.1 Chloris gayana | reverse complement strand
CGATGCACTGTAACACCCCGGAATTTCACATTCTGGATGGTGCACGAAATTCACAAAATTTTAAAACTTTTTAAAGCATATTTAAATATTATCTAAAGGATAATATTATAAATACATTTTCTTTCTTTCTTATTTAAGAGGAAGAGATTATCTTTTAAACTCAAACACTTATTTTGATTATAAAGTTTCAATAATGAATTTTCTCAAAAGAACATATGTTTTGTTTTGGATTATGAAAAAGACTTATTGAAAAATACATCTTTGATTTACGAATTTATATTATTTTGGAACACAATATTTTTAAACGAGGTATTTTCCCTTTCTAGGAAAAAGAGAAACATCTATTTAAGAAATACTTTTGATTTATGAAGATAATCTATTTTAAGAAAATGATTGATGAAAAGAAATTAATAAACAATTATATTTGATTTATGAAAATAAGTTTATTTCAAAAGGCATTATTTTATACAAGGTATTTCACTTTGAAAACGAAATGAGAGCTTTTACCATTTCATGTGAGAAAAAGGAGTTATTTCCAAAACTAAATAAAGTTTGAATTATGAAAGCTTTTGAATTAAGAATACATTTGATTTATAGAATAAATGCTTCAAATATGTGAAAATGGCTTATCAAATAGATGTATTCGATTTATGAAAAGGTTTGCTTGATAGATATACTTCGTTTAAGAAAAGAGTTGTGTTATGGGCACGTGTGATTTATAAAAGAATTTATTCAATAAAAACTATTTTAGTTTAAAGTATTTTTATTTCCCAAGGTGTTTTTATTTCAATAAAGAAAGAAAGTTTAATTACTTTTGGTTAATTTGGGTGGGAAGCCAAATTAACTCCATAGTAATTTTTGTCTAGGGTTAAACTAAAAATAAATGAATTTATATAATTATATTTTGGCTGAAGTGCGTGATGGTTGAGTAGTTACATTAAGGCCTTTATTGTGTGCAAGTTTTGTTTGAAAGTTTGAGTAGAATTCATTTGCATAGAAGAAATAGAAAAGGGAAAAAGAATAAACCCTTAGCTTCGGCCGTGGGCCGTTTTTCTCCCGGCCCATTCCCTCTCTCCCTCCCTTTCTTTCTTTTCCCCGGCTTGCCGACCCGCGGCTCGACCAACCCGCCGACCCGCACCACCCGGCCCGGCCCCGCGAAACCCTAGCGTGCAAGCAACCGTACACCGCCGCCGACTCCTTGGCGTGCGCGCCACGGCGACCATAGGGCCCCGTGCCCTATAAAACCCGAGGCTCCGCATCCCGCGCAACCTTTTCCCCATCCCGTCGCCGCCTCCCGTGTCCCACGACCACCGGCAACGCCGCCGCCATTGGAGCCGAAGACCCAAGCCCGATGCGACGCCGCACGGAGCAACCTTGAAGCCCAACGACCCCGTGACGACCTCCGCACCGCCACACCGCCTCCGTCCGTCCCGGTTTGATGCGAATCCGACGTCGGAGGAGCACGCGCACCATTGCCGAACGCCACCGCCCGCACATCGCCGTGGCAAGCCCGCATACGGTCGCCTCTCGTCCCCGCGTGACCCCTAGGTGAGCTCCCCACCTTCTCCTCTCTCTCTCGGGCCAAGCGCGGCGAAGAACGGTGCTCCGTAGCTCGAGATCAAGGAGCTCCGGTGAGCTCCCATGGAGGGCCACCGCGTCTCGTTCGCCGCCGACGCCCGGAGCCGGCCGGACGCATCCCGCACCGTCCGATCGTAGATGAACGACCCCGATTAGAAACGACGAAGGGGTATGAGCCCCGGTCCATGGTGGACCCGTGGACCGAGCCCTGCCGCGGTTCACGAGCCGTGGACCCGGTCCACAAATTTTCCGAAATTAAAATAATTCCTTTAAATCCGATAAATCGGTAATTTCGCAAATAAGCCCCCGACGTTTTAACTAATTAAATAAGAGCTCCTCCACTTTTACATAATCAACCGTAGATTTAAGTTTAATTATGTTTTAACCCTTGTCGTGCCTAGGGTCGTAACTTTTACAAATAAACCCCTGTAGTTATTTTTAATTATGTAAAGGTCCCGCACATTTACAAAAACAACCCTAAGGTTTTCCTAAATTATATTTCAGTCCCGAACTTTTACATTTTTGTCCCAATACTTTTTGAAAATTACGTATAGGTCCCCGGACTTGGCTATTTTGCGAGATAGGCCCCCATAGCTTTACTATTTAACGTTTAAGTCCTTCTGTTTATAAAATCCAACCATAGCTTTAGTTAAATTCCGTTTTAATCTTTGCTTGCATGATAGGAATATAAAATTTGCAAATTAGCACTTGTAGTTTGTTAATTTTACGAACGTATATTTTGTGACTAGGTAAATTTACATGCTAGCCCCCTAAGTCTATAGTTAATTACGTTTATGCCCTTTATTTTAGAAGAGCCACCCTAACCTTCGTTTTAGTTCTGTTTTCGACCTAATTTTTTTCGTTAAGGCTTTTAGTTAATTGGTAAACTATTTTTAAGTCCTTAAGACATATTTATTTCAATGTTTTAATTATGGTCTTTTTACGTAAACGCCCCTAACCATTTATTGAATTACGTTTCGCCTCTATTTTCTCAAACCACATTAAATCATGTCCTTTTGCAAAATGAACCCTACTGTTTTATAAACTTATATCTTTAGACCTTAACCTTTCTACACTCTAGCCATTGAACTTTTTCCATATTTACAAAATGGTCCTTCATTTATCGTTTTTACGTTTTAAACCCTAGATCTTTAAATGTTCATAACTTTTCGCTCGTAACTCCGATTAAGTCGATTCTTGCGCTCACGCGATCGTAGCGACAAGTACTATTTATTAGTACTATTTTCATAGTCATTAGGTATTGTTTGTTGTACTGTTTCTTAGTTTGCTTGTATGCTTGTTTCTTGCATGTTTTGTATCGGTGTCACGTTATATAGAAGAACGTACATTTCGAAGACCTCAAGAGCAAGAGTTGAAGACATGAGCAGCAGCAAAGGGAAACAGGCAAGTGTCCTTGATGCACATTGAGCCTACTTCTCTACTATCTGAATTTACTTTTAATGCATTGCATTTAATTTGAATCCTATTGTGTCATATCTTGTTCCATACTATTCCCTTGTCGCCTCGGTTTTGGGTGTAGTGTTATAGTATGGGTACGTCATTGCTTAGCATGCTCACAATGGGGTTTACAACTGAACTAAATGCTAATCTTGATTAAGTATCCACTTGAACATAATGATCAAGAACTGGTAATGTTTTTTTAGCAACATGGAACTTAGGTGATCCCGACAGGAGGATTGTCGATGATGGTGCCGGTGCACACTCGTTGGGTGTGGTGGTACCTGTTTGGGATCATAAGGACCGGTTCTTGGAGCGGCAACCCAGGACTTCCGCACAAAGCACGGGGCTGATAATGGGTAGGTAAGGTTTAGTACCGAGGTAGCTTCCCGCTCCGCAAGCGTCGAGGAAGGATGAAGGAAGAAGGTGTCTTCCGGATTCGGGCGAGGAAAGGCGGAGTACTTGAAGCCACGGTGCAAGAGGGGGCCCCTGGGTGATGCGTCACTTTGATGGAGGCGAAACCTTAGCATGGACGTTTTGCAAGCCGGGAAGTCCTTAGAAAAGACCTTGCGGTGATCTCTTGGCCTCACACCTAAGGAAGTGTGTCTGGTATAATGGAGGTTTTAGTCACCGACGGGTGATGGAATCACCGACTTGTGGGTAAAGTTGTGCCACCTCTGCAGAGTGTAAAACTGTTATAACAGCCGTGTTCACGGTCACGAACGACCCGGATCCTCACGAGAACTAGAGGGATGGTTTGGGTGGAGTAACCCTTTGGTAGCTACAAGCGGGGTAACTTGTAGTGAGGTGAGCTACAGGCGGGGTAACTCTGTAGTTTGTTTTGCTACGAGCGGGGTAACTCTGTAGTGTGGTTTGCTGCAAGCGGGGTAGCTTGCGATGGTTGACAGGTGGGGTAGCCTCGTTGGTTCATATTCACTTAGTAAATAGGTTGCTTAAAATAACTTGACTAGTGTAGGTGCTTTCCGATGCAAACCATGTGTTAGCCTTTCTTTCATTCAGCTTACATGTCATGTATTCCCACACTTGCTGAGTACGACATGTACTCACTCTTGCTATTTCCTTTTTGCTACCAACTACTGCTGCTCGGAAGATGGAGAAGCCACCGATGAGAAAGGTCTAGGCGTGCGAAACCCCTGGTCGATTGCCTCGTGGTGTTATGGAGTCTTCCGCTAGCGTATATTTGTATTTAGTCCTTTGAGACAATATCGATGTAAGTATTCAATTTAATAAAGACATTGTTCTTTTATCACATTAATTTGTCCCGTGTGCGTGAAAACTTGTTCCCGGGCACGCATACGGATGCATTCGGTTTTGGTCGTTAAAACCGGGTGTGACAAAAGTGGTATCGAGCCTTGTCGACCGTAGGACGTACGCCTTGTCGACCGTAGGACGCAAGCCTAGAAAGGATTGTCGCCTCGTAAGAGTATTTTGTTTTGAAATAGAAACTATATTGGAAAATTTCTACACTTCTTTCCTACTAATTCTTTCTTATGACTCTCTCCCTCTAGTGTCATTCTTTGCTTAAGCAAATTCTTGCTTTTTGTCTCATTTTGCTAAAACTATTTTTGTTCCAAACATTTTATAGCTAGCACGAGCCAAGACCGTCGATCGCAAGCTGCAGTTTCAGCCATGCTCCTGAGAACGTCCCTAGCAATGGCGAGGAAGAAGTGGAACCAGAAATGATGGAAGTTCCACTACCATATCAAGAGGTTCGTGAGTTTGAGAGTGATGGACTAAGTGCTGGGAGACTTCCTAACATGCTTTGGGAGATGCTGCAAGAAATAGGATACGTGAAGCCACCAAAGTACTTTGGAGCTATAGAAGTCATTGAAGGATCGGTACCACATTGGGACGTCCATGTGCTCATCTATGCACGAGAACCCGTTGAAGGAGCTCATGAGATTGAGAGGACTCACAAAGCCATTGCCCCAAGGAGAAGTTTCTTTGCTGGAATTCGTGATGCTGCTCGCCAAGCCATCCCGGTTACTCGCTCAAGGTCCCGTGCTTATTTGGAAAAGACGGAGTATGCTCATTTCCCTCAACGAGCAAGCGGATCCACCTACATCCACGTAGACCCAGTGGAGGAACAAGGAAATTGGAAGCTTAAGAAGCAAGTGGCTCTCGCCAAGGTGCTCACAAAAGAGTTGGATGAGAATGCGGAAGAAGTGGACTTTTGGCATGAGAAGTACACCGAGGCTATGAGGATCAACCGCAAGCTGAAGCGTCGTCTACCCGAAGATTTGGAGTTGTCCTCGGATGAAGAATTGGAAGAAGAAGAGCCTGAATCACCTCGCACGCAAGATTGCAAGTCGCGCACCCCCAGCCTACGTTGTTCCAAACCAAGATGAGGAGGATTAGTAGTAGTGTCCTTTAGCAGTTAAACGTTTAGCAGAACGTCGAGTCGTTGTACAATTTAGGTTAAGTGTTTGATTTGTGGTGTGTCTTGTGTTGAGTTGGATCTTTGATTGTCCGAAGGTGTATTGCAAAGCTTTTAGTTTTGTCACTACATCTATTGTTTTGCATTAGTTGGGTATCTAGTTTCGTTATTCCTCGTTCCTTTCTCGAACCCCATTCTCTATTCTCTCCTCTTATGCCCAAAACAAATCTACTTTCTCGGTTGATGAACCCAAGAATTGGAACCGATGATGGTAGCCTTCATTTCGAGGAGAACACCATTCGGGACAGTTCATCCCCTACTCGGCTAGCTCCAAGCAAGGACAACAAGATAGGTAATTTCCCAATTAAGAGTTGACGACCATTTTCTAACGACCAACGAGATCACTTCGCGGTTGTTAGCCATGGACGTGGAGAGCATGTCAAGAAAGAAGAGGAAGCTCAAGTCGGATAGCGGTACTGAAACTCCGGATCAGCACTACAAGAACCCTAGAGTCCGTGAAGCTTGCTATTGCTGCAAACGTCGTGGTCACCCATGTTTTCTTCAGATCACCCAGCGTAAGCCTACGACGTCACATCAACCCTCAAGAGAGAGGAGTTTCCAAAGTGGTGATTCCAATGGATTTTTCCGAAGGCCCACACTTGGACGGAATGAATGCTCACTTTGTGGTAAACATGGTCATTACTTTGAGACTTGCCTAAGGAAGGATCTAATGTGTTTCAGTTATGAGCAAGTATGGCTATTACGCCGATAAGTGTCCAATGAGAAAACTTGCTCCATCGAACTTGGATCCTGGTTGTTCATGAGGCGGTGGAAACCGAAATGCTTAGTCACGCAATGAGCCGTTGTTCACTAAATGATCGCCCCTCAAACTCTGGATTCAACCATGAATCTCCTCGGTTCAGTAGAGAAGGCTAAAGAATATGTTAAAACTCAAGTCGTCCCTAAGCGTGGGATTTGTTATCATTGTGAAGCGGAAGAACACTATGTTATTGAGTGTCCCAAGAACCAACAAAAGGGAATATCGATAGCAACCACAACACGACGCCATCAACCCCCGAAACAAATTTGTCATCCTAGTCTAAGAGGTTCCAACACGTGCAACAAGAGACAAGTCAAGAATTCTCGTCCATGAAGAGGTGCAAATCTAGAAGGATCAATGGATTTCCGATCAGGAGGACAATAGTGTTTGGTCATTAGTTTGTTTGAGTTTTCCAAGTATTATGGTTGTTGAGTAGTTTGAACAAGGTTATCAAGACAATGAGTCCGTACGATTAAGTGATATTTACCTTGGAGGATATGGAATCGTATTGTCTTGTTCCTTGAAGACTATGTGTAATCACAGGATGAAGATGAACGCCAACCTTTCATAATGGAATCTTAAGAAAGGTGCCATATACGATAAGAGTAGAACTTATGGATATAAGACAATTGGACGTTGGAAGAGCCATGACGGATGTGTACAATCAAGTGTGAAGCCCTAGAGTCCGTTAGGAAAAGATCACCCACCTAAAATTTCTTGCTAGCCACGCCGAATCTCGGGACGAGATTCCTGTTAAGGGGGTAGCCTTGTAACACCCCGGAATTTCACATTCTGGATGGTGCACGAAATTCACAAAATTTTAAAACTTTTTAAAGCATATTTAAATATTATCTAAAGGATAATATTATAAATACATTTTCTTTCTTTCTTATTTAAGAGGAAGAGATTATCTTTTAAACTCAAACACTTATTTTGATTATAAAGTTTCAATAATGAATTTTCTCAAAAGAACATATGTTTTGTTTTGGATTATGAAAAAGACTTATTGAAAAATACATCTTTGATTTACGAATTTATATTATTTTGGAACACAATATTTTTAAACGAGGTATTTTCCCTTTCTAGGAAAAAGAGAAACATCTATTTAAGAAATACTTTTGATTTATGAAGATAATCTATTTTAAGAAAATGATTGATGAAAAGAAATTAATAAACAATTATATTTGATTTATGAAAATAAGTTTATTTCAAAAGGCATTATTTTATACAAGGTATTTCACTTTGAAAACGAAATGAGAGCTTTTACCATTTCATGTGAGAAAAAGGAGTTATTTCCAAAACTAAATAAAGTTTGAATTATGAAAGCTTTTGAATTAAGAATACATTTGATTTATAGAATAAATGCTTCAAATATGTGAAAATGGCTTATCAAATAGATGTATTCGATTTATGAAAAGGTTTGCTTGATAGATATACTTCGTTTAAGAAAAGAGTTGTGTTATGGGCACGTGTGATTTATAAAAGAATTTATTCAATAAAAACTATTTTAGTTTAAAGTATTTTTATTTCCCAAGGTGTTTTTATTTCAATAAAGAAAGAAAGTTTAATTACTTTTGGTTAATTTGGGTGGGAAGCCAAATTAACTCCATAGTAATTTTTGTCTAGGGTTAAACTAAAAATAAATGAATTTATATAATTATATTTTGGCTGAAGTGCGTGATGGTTGAGTAGTTACATTAAGGCCTTTATTGTGTGCAAGTTTTGTTTGAAAGTTTGAGTAGAATTCATTTGCATAGAAGAAATAGAAAAGGGAAAAAGAATAAACCCTTAGCTCGGCCGTGGGCCGTTTTTCTCCCGGCCCATTCCCTCTCTCCCTCCCTTTCTTTCTTTTCCCCGGCTTGCCGACCCGCGGCTCGACCTAACCCGCCAGCCCGCACCACCCCGGCCCGGCCCGCGAAACCCTAGCGTGCAAGCAACCGTACACCGCCGCCGACTCCTTGGCGTGCGCGCCACGGCGACCATAGGGCCCCGTGCCCTATAAAACCCGAGGCTCCGCATCCCGCGCAACCTTTTCCCCATCCCGTCGCCGCCTCCCGTGTCCCACGACCACCGGCAACGCCGCCGCCATTGGAGCCGAAGACCCAAGCCCGATGCGACGCCGCACGGAGCAACCTTGAAGCCCAACGACCCCGTGACGACCTCCGCACCGCCACACCGCCTCCGTCTCGTCCCGGTTTGATGCGAATCCGACGTCGGAGGAGCACGCGCACCATTGCCGAACGCCACCGCCCGCACATCGCCGTGGCAAGCCCGCATACGATCGCCTCTCGTCCCCGCGTGACCCCTAGGTGAGCTCCCCACCTTCTCCTCTCTCTCTCGGGCCAAGCGCGGCGAAGAACGGTGCTCCGTAGCTCGAGATCAAGGAGCTCCGGTGAGCTCCCATGGAGGGCCACCGCGTCCCGTTCGCCGCCGACGCCCGTAGCCGGCCGGACGCATCCCGCACCGTCCGATCGTAGATGAACGACCCCGATTAGAAACGACGAAGGGGTATGAGCCCCGGTCCATGGTGGACCCGTGGACCAGAGCCCTGCCGCGGTTCACGAGCCGTGGACCCGGTCCACAAATTTTCCGAAATTAAAATAATTCCTTTAAATCCGATAAATCGGTAATTTCGCAAATAAGCCCCCGACGTTTTAACTAATTAAATAAGAGCTCCTCCACTTTTACATAATCAACCGTAGATTTAAGTTTAATTATGTTTTAACCCTTGTCGTGCCTAGGGTCGTAACTTTTACAAATAAACCCCCGTAGTTATTTTTAATTATGTAAAGGTCCCGCACATTTACAAAAACAACCCTAAGGTTTTCCTAAATTATATTTCAGTCCCGAACTTTTACATTTTTGTCCCAATACTTTTTGAAAATTACGTATAGGTCCCCGGACTTGGCTATTTTGCGAGATAGGCCCCCATAGCTTTACTATTTAACGTTTAAGTCCTTCTGTTTATAAAATCCAACCATAGCTTTAGTTAAATTCCGTTTTAATCTTTGCTTGCATGATAGGAATATAAAATTTGCAAATTAGCACTTGTAGTTTGTTAATTTTACGAACGTATATTTTGTGACTAGGTAAATTTACATGCTAGCCCCCTAAGTCTATAGTTAATTACGTTTATGCCCTTTATTTTAGAAGAGCCACCCTAACCTTCGTTTTAGTTCTGTTTTCGACCTAATTTTTTTCGTTAAGGCTTTTAGTTAATTGGTAAACTATTTTTAAGTCCTTAAGACATATTTATTTCAATGTTTTAATTATGGTCTTTTTACGTAAACGCCCCTAACCATTTATTGAATTACGTTTACGCTCCTATTTTCTCAAACCACATTAAATCATGTCCTTTTGCAAAATGAACCCTACTGTTTTATAAACTTATATCTTTAGACCTTAACCTTTCTACACTCTAGCCATTGAACTTTTTCCATATTTACAAAATGGTCCTTCATTTATCGTTTTTACGTTTTAAACCCTAGATCTTTAAATGTTCATAACTTTTCGCTCGTAACTCCGATTAAGTCGATTCTTGCGCTCACGCGATCGTAGCGACAAGTACTATTTATTAGTACTATTTTCATAGTCATTAGGTATTGTTTGTTGTACTGTTTCTTAGTTTGCTTGTATGCTTGTTTCTTGCATGTTTTGTATCGGTGTCACGTTATATAGAAGAACGTACATTTCGAAGACCTCAAGAGCAAGAGTTGAAGACATGAGCAGCAGCAAAGGGAAACAGGCAAGTGTCCTTGATGCACATTGAGCCTACTTCTCTACTATCTGAATTTACTTTTAATGCATTGCATTTAATTTGAATCCTATTGTGTCATATCTTGTTCCATACTATTCCCTTGTCGCCTCGGTTTTGGGTGTAGTGTTATAGTATGGGTACGTCATTGCTTAGCATGCTCACAATGGGGTTTACAACTGAACTAAATGCTAATCTTGATTAAGTATCCACTTGAACATAATGATCAAGAACTGGTAATGTTTTTTTAGCAACATGGAACTTAGGTGATCCCGACAGGAGGATTGTCGATGATGGTGCCGGTGCACACTCGTTGGGTGTGGTGGTACCTGTTTGGGATCATAAGGACCGGTTCTTGGAGCGGCAACCCAGGACTTCCGCACAAAGCACGGGGCTGATAATGGGTAGGTAAGGTTTAGTACCGAGGTAGCTTCCCGGTTCCGCAAGCGTCGAGGAAGGATGAAGGAAGAAGGTGTCTTCCGGATTCGGGCGAGGAAAGGCGGAGTACTTGAAGCCACGGTGCAAGAGGGGGCCCCTGGGTGATGCGTCACTTTGATGGAGGCGAAACCTTAGCATGGACGTTTTGTAAGTCGGGAAGTCCTTAGAAAAGACCTTGCGGTGATCTCTTGGCCTCACACCTAAGGAAGTGTGCTCGGTATAATGGAGGTTTTAGTCACCGACGGGTGATGGAATCACCGACTTGTGGGTAAAGTTGTGCCACCTCTGCAGAGTGTAAAACTGTTATAACAGCCGTGTTCACGGTCACGAACGACCCGGATCCTCACGAGAACTAGAGGGATGGTTTGGGTGGAGTAACCCTTTGGTAGCTACAAGCGGGGTAACTTGTAGTGAGGTGAGCTACGAGCGGGGTAACCTCGTAGTTTGTTTTGCTACAGGCGGGGTAACCTCGTAGTGTGGTTTGCTGCAAGCGGGGTAGCTTGCGGTGGTTGACGAGTGGGGTAGCCTCGTTGGTTCATATTCACTTAGTAAATAGGTTGCTTAAAATAACTTGACTAGTGTAGGTGCTTTCCGATGCAAACCATGTGTTAGCCTTTCTTTCATTCAGCTTACATGTCATGTATTCCCACACTTGCCGAGTACGACATGTACTCACTCTTGCTATTTCCTTTTTGCTACCAACTACTGCTGCTCGGAAGATGGAGAAGCCACCGATGAGAAAGGTCTAGGCGTGCGAAACCCCTGGTCGATTGCCTCGTGGTGTTATGGAGTCTTCCGCTAGCGTATATTTGTATTTAGTCCTTTGAGACAATATCGATGTAAGTATTCAATTTAATAAAGACATTGTTCTTTTATCACATTAATTTGTCCTGTGTGCGTGAAAACTTGTTCCCGGGCACGCATACGGATGCATTCGGTTTTGGTCGTTAAAACCGGGTGTGACA